>CM019150.1:147825495-147858361 GCA_009733165.1 Naja naja
CTACAGCTGTCTCACAGATTTGCATTCATTAATTCAAAGGCTATTCAGTGAGATTTCTGCACCTCTCTGCAGATGATGGAAACCATAAACCAGTCCATTCAGAGAACAAGAGATTGGGAAAACTAAATTAAGTTGGCAAAAGTAGCAGAGCTGCCCCAACCACAGATTTTTATTTATTTATTTATTCTTTATTTATTCAATTTTATAGCTGCCCATCTCAATCCAATTGACTATGACTTTGCTGCTATCAATCTCCTTTAGTAGGATTGTCTGAAAATAATTGTGAAACCCACATTTAATATGTGTGCTGTCCAGACAGAATATAGGTAATGGGAATTGAGATAGTTAAGTTAGAATTGGGAGCTCTCCTTAAGGGAATGCCTCATGGTAGTAGTTAATGCATCCTGGGAAATGTAGTTCATGTCATGTGGTCACATCTGTAATCCTGATTGGTCACTGAATTCCTCTTGGTTGGGTTGGGAGGTTTCTTCACTCTTGCCTGACCCCAGCAGCATTGCTCCTTCGTTATGGGATGAAAGATCACTATTCTTTTACACTATGAAGTCAGCTATGCAAAAATTGGACATTAGATGGATCTTGACATAACTGTGAGTTATATTTGAGGATGCCTGGTGACCCAATAAAGAAACTTTGTACTGAAGCCTTTGTAGAGTTGTCTGTCTGTCTCTATATTCAGCCAGCAGTCTAAAGACAGAACAGTAAAGAGCAGAATCAGACTCCCACAGTAAGAATAGTGCTAATCAGAACTCCCTCAGTAAAAGACAGCAGTCTAAAGACAGAACAATATGTATCAGAATCTATTTTCTAGCTTATTGATGAAAACATATCTCTATAAGAAAGTAAAATGGGGTTATTAGTATGTATATGTGAGAGAAAACAAGATATGGGTCAGTGTGAAATTGGTGATAGCCATTCTTTCCACATATTTGTGGATAAAGTATTGTATATATTGTCCTAAAGGTGCTTTTCAAAAGGCAGCTGGACTTTCTTGGGTTTTTTCTGGAAGACATTTTGCTTCTCATCCAAGAAGCTCTTTCAATTCTGACTGAATGGTGGAGAATGAAAGGATTTATATTCCTTGCAGTCATCTGGTTGTTAGCACTCTGAAGGTTGGTGGTTAGAACTCTGAGAATCATTGAGGCCATTTGGGCATTTATCTGTATCAGTGGTGGGATTCAAATTTTTTTACTACTGGTTCTGTGGGCATGGCTTGGTGGGGGAAGGATACTGTAAAATCTCCAGTCAGAGATGAGATTTGCCGGTTCTCCGAACTATTCAAAATTTCTGCTACTGGTTCTCCAGAACTGGTCAGAACCTGCTAAATACCACCACTGATCTGTATCCTAAGGGTCACCTGAATCAGAGTGCAAATGGGTGTGGAACTCTCCTGGAACTGCTGAAAAGATTGTGATGTAGATAGGAGATAGGTGGTGCCATACCCTCCCCTCTGTTGAGAGGGCTGCTCAGTTTAACACAGAGCCTCTTTTATCCCTGTTTCAAACCAGTTGTCCTCTCTGTCCAGAATGTGGACTTTGCTGTCCTCAAAAGAGTGGCCTTTGTCTTTTAAATGTTGAATCTTGTCCTGATGGGTTTGTTCTCCTATATTGTGCTATGCATTAGTGAAGTGGAATACCGGCCTGCACATGTTTCATTGCATTATACTGCATATATCACATGGATTAGTTTGTGGTTGGGTGTTTTACCCTTGAGGCAGACACATTCCTGCCTTAGTGTATTCTTGGGTTTAAAATATGCATGTATGTTGTGTTGGTTGAAAATTTGGATTTTCACATTTCTTCTCATCTTGGATGAGAAGCAAAACATCTTCAAGGAAAAAAAAAAAGCCCAGTTGCCCTTTGAAAAGCATATTTGGGACAACCATGACCTGGATGACTGAGAATCTCCATAGACATATTATTTATTTGTTTGTTTGTTTGTTTAATTTATATTGCTGCCTATTCACCCATGGTGACTGAGGTGGTTTACACAATGTAAAACCATATTTAAAACAAAAAATAACAATACTATAGAGAGACATTTAGTTCCTAAAACAAACAGGTTTATATGGAGCATGGAGGGTATATAACTAACAATGTACTTAACTCTATGTCCCAGTATCTTTTCTCATCTATATTTAGGAAGACTATATTTTAGAAATTGCTGGATAAGCACAATTCCCACCCCTAACATAGGCTGTTAATATGCCTTGCATTTTTCAGGCAATAAGCCTTATTTTTATGTATAAGGGTAAGCAATTAACCCAACATCTGATCTGAATGTTAGGTTCAAATGGCATGTGGTTTGATCCAAACTAATTGGAGATACGATTTGGTATGGTCCAAGCTTAAAATATAAGATACAATCTAGCACCTTTAGTGCCTGTTTCATGCTTTGGATGACCAGAATCGAAACACCCTGCAATATTTGAACAAGAGAGCTTCAAAGTTTCACTACAGGATGTTTTTATAAGAGCTTCCTTACACTTCTATTAAGAAGGATAGGATAAAGAAAAAATGTGGAAAAAGAGCATCTTAGCAACCAAATCATCCAAAGACAGCTTTGAGAGATGTTGTAGTGAAGTAATACAGAAATTATTGCACTCCTACTAAACAATAAAACTGATTAAAAATAAGTTTTGTGTTAAAGACCTATCAGTCTTTTACCTTTTCACTTTCGTTTCTGGAATTTGAGATTTAATGGCATAATTCACTGGCAATGTTAGTGTCTTCTAGGAATTAGATACTACATCCAGAGTATCTAAGTATATGCTTTTGCAGCACGTAAAGGTGGGGGAACTCTAAGGAATGTATGCACTATCACTATTACTGTTTCTGTAATGCTCACTCAAAGAAGTCAAGATGTATACTCTACACAAGATGAAAATAAAAGGCAATAAAAATACGCTCTACACAAGATGCAAATAAGTGGTAATCGAAATAATTTTAATAAGGGATGGGAAGACTTAAAGAGAACAAAAGTGGAGTTTAAATAACTATTGACATACCGAATATTGAAACTGAGCAAGGATTATGCTATAGGTCAGACAAACAGGCGGAGAACCAAGGAAACATAAGTATAAAAGGGTGTGGATTGTGGATTTGGAGAAAACTAAAGGATCATACAAGAAAAAGCAAGCAAGATCACAAGGGAGCAGCATAATAAATCACTCTTTTCTATCTCTTTCCCCATAAAGTAAATCTACAAAACAAATTCTAGCAGAAACTAAACAAAGCAGTGAAGTTTTCCAGAGGCAGGATTTGTCAAAGTAGTGAAACTCATTGGCTCAATATTCTGAAATGCTGAAAGCCCACTATATTGAACACTTTGTTCATTTATGGGGCGAGGACTGTTTGAGACTTCGACAAATCCAAATTACTTTTTGCAGTTTGTCTCTTACATTAGCCTGAGCATATACTTCACTGGGGAAAGTGTTCTGTTATATTAGTCATTACCATAAACAAAGATTGTTTATATAATAATTTTGATTTCCATTAGTGAAAATGGAGCAGACTGCTTATGTAAACCCAATAAGATAATAGCAATAGCACTTGGACTTATATAACTGCTTCATAGTGCTTTACAGCCTTCTCTAAGCAGTTTAGAGAGTCAGCATATTGACCCCAATAAACTGGGGCCTCATTTTATTGACCTCAGAAGGATGGAAGGCTGAGTCAACCTTGAGCCGGTCAGAATCTTACTCCTGGAGTGAGCAGTGAGTTAGCCTGTAATACTGCGTTCTGACCACTGTGCTGCCATCACACCACCACCAGGTTAGGCAATCATTCAGATAGAATTCATAAATGGGTTATTATATGGACAAAACCATATAGGTTGTTTTGGCAGCAATGCAGAAACAATTTGCTATTGCTGTCTTTGATCTCGTTAACAGTCTGAGCACTGATCTTCCATTCAAAGACCAAACCTAGATGTCCTTTAGTTTAGAACAGGGGTGTCAAACTCGATTTGATTGAGAGCCACTTCAGGGTTGTGTTTGATCTCAGGGGGCTGAGGTGGGAGTGCCCAAGGTAGGCGTGGGCAGCTCAGCATTACTCATGTCAGGGTGCCAGAGCTCCATTTTTGCTGGCAGAAGCACCATGGGCCGGTCCTTCACTGTTTCCAGAGTAGCCCCGTGGGCCAGATCTAAGCACCCCATAGCCCAGATCCGCCCCCTGGGCCTTGAGTTTGAGACCCCTGGTTTAGAAGAAGGCCTCAGTGAGGGTCTACCTTAACATAGTTGTGCAGCTTGTTTGCTTTGAGAAGGAGAAGAGCTATTATAGAGACCTGGGCAGGTCTCATCAGAGGAATCTCTCAACCATAAACAATACGGTGAGAATTTAAAGAAACCCATACCGAATCAATCATCACCTGGATCAACAATATCTCTGCTAGGTGTTGGACTTCCTGGACAGATGGGCTACAGAATTTGGTTTTCCTTTCTTGTGAAACAACAGACGGATGGCTATAGTCTGCAGCTGTCAAGGTTGATCTAGGAGAAGACATGGAGAACCTACAACATTTTATTTATTTGTTTGTTTGTTTGTTTGTTTGTTTGTCAAATATGTACAGGATAATAAGTATAAGTATGAACATAAACAAGAACAAAAGAAGTAAATACAGATAAATGGGGACAGTAAGACAGGGACGGTAGGCACGCTGGTATGCTTATGCACACCCCCTTTAAGGACCTCTTAAGAATGGGGTGAGGTCCACGGTAGACAGTTTGAGGTTGAAGCTCTGTGGGGCTG
The DNA here is from genome assembly GCA_009733165.1 of Naja naja. Lineage (NCBI taxonomy): Eukaryota > Metazoa > Chordata > Lepidosauria > Squamata > Elapidae > Naja > Naja naja. Next base: position 147,830,262 of record CM019150.1, read on the forward strand.
ATGCTGTAACAACGGAGTCAGGTAGGGTGTTCCAGGCGTTGACCACTCTGTTGCTCTAGTTGTATTTTCTGCAATTGGGTTTGGAGTGGTTTACCTTAAGTTTGTATCAGTTGTTTGCCTGTGTATTATTGTGATTGAAGCTGAAGAAGTCATTGACAGGCAAGATGTTATAGCAGACAATTTTGTGTACTATGCTTAGATCAGACCGCAGGCAGCGCAGTTCCAGATTGTCCAGGCCTAAAATTTCTAGCCTGGAGGCACAGGGAATTCTATTGTGAGTGGAGAAGTGGAGTACTTTTCTCAAAAATACCTCTGAACCCAATTGCCTTAATGTCCGATATACAGTGTGGGTTCCAGGCAGACAAGCTGTGTTCGAGAATTGGTCTGGCAAAAGTTTTGTATGCCCTAGTTAACAATTCAATGTTGCCAGAAAATAAGGTTAAATACACAAAATAAGGTTAACAATTCTTTTTGGCAATGCTGTTGCAGTGACCTCTGGGGCTTAGATCATTTGAGATAAGTACTCCTAGGTCCTTGACAGACTGAGGATCATCTACTCTACGAGATTGCTCCCACCTAACTTGTATTTGTTGTTCTGATTTTTTTGCCAATGTGTAGGACAGAGCATTTGTTAGTTGAAATTTGGAGTTGCCAATTGCACAACCATTCTGACACATAGTCAAGGTCTCATATTGGACCAACATCTCTAAGGGTGGCAGCTTACTCATTGCCAGAAAGAGGAATTTCTGAGTAGTTTCTACTCAGTCTTCTGTTCTCAGGCTACTTTCTTAAGGTCATTACTTTTAAAGTATATCTTCCTGGTTTTGATTTTAAAATAGGCCAGATAATATCCTACTGAAGACTCATAAAATTCACAATACAATAAAATATGATCCACCTTTGCAAGAGCAATACTCTTTGAGACATGGAGATTTAGGATTTTTTGAACTCTACCATATAGCATGTTAGATGGCAACAACTCTGGTTTAATCTGGTTTTTGAAAAGGCTGTTCTGTACTTACTTAAATCTGGACTATTAAGAGGTTTAGAGAGCTGAAAAGTATATCTGTAATGAATTCCAAAAGTTACAGGGGAACACATAATGTTGACTTTAGCCATTAATTCCTGTACTGAGTTATTCCATAATCTTTGTTTAATAGAATGAAATGCTGATATCATACCCCTAGAAAATAAATAATCAGGATCAATGCCAATAATTAACTAATATTTTGGGTTACTCGTTTAAATCACATATCTTCAAAAGATTAATTTAGGATTTTAATGAAACAACCCTTCTTAGCTTTTAAAAACTTTGTTCTTAGTGAAGCCTATTATTTTTAAAGGGCATTGACCAGTTTCCAGGCTGAATAACTGGATCACAACTTGGACCACTGGAAAGAGGTCCTAAAAATAAGATCATAGCAGTTTGGTTATAGGATTATTGGCAAACGTGATCCTAATCCTGTATAAAATTTGAGGTGCAATTTTTACTTATTTATTAGACTTGTTTGGTGTTCATCTTGCCTTTAATTTTGCAGCAAAACCCCATATTGTAACAGCACCGAATCACCCTTCCTTTTGAATAAAAAAACTGAAGCAAAGGCATTACAGTAGATTTCACTTTCAGAAATACTGCCTTGCAATTTTGCTGCTAGGATGGAGCACGATTACTTAAAATGCTCAAATAACTAAAATGCTCTAGTTGTGTTATCAAATAAGCTTACATGTTCCATCAGTAGTTTTTGATTGGTATTTTTTCCCCTGAAACTCAAGATTTCAGTTTTATCATACTTGATTTGTAATTGTTTTTCTGACAATATTTAACTAATGCCCCAAGTCAGCATTTCAAACCTGTCTAGCATTTGACAGTAGAATTGCATCATTCAGATACAACAAAACACAAATTTCCCTTTTTGCTAGTTATGGACAGTGGCCATCAACCTAAAGTAATGTAGTCTCCAGATCATTAGCACAAATATTAAATAGTGTAGAATTTATAGTACTTACAGAATATAACCTTGTTTCACACTTTCGTTCGTTGTAATATTGCCCATAAGTAAATCTTTTCTGTTGCATCTAACTATTTTGATATAGTGCCTGCATTAAATATGTGATATGCCTGTCAGATACCAAATTCTCTAATTTAGCCCAGTTTGGTTCTATTTAATGAAATCAAATGCAGCCTTGAAATCTATTAAAGTGGCAAATAATCTGGCTTTCAGGAAAATAGAATATTTTCCAGCTAGGTAAGATAATGTAAAACACTGATCAAATGTTTATCTGCCTTTTCTAAAAGGCAGATATGAGTATTTGTTAAAGTAGTGTTCCTCAAGGTTCATTTAAATGTCTAGCATAAAGTTTTCCCAGGAATAGTAACAAATTAATTGGTTTATAATTGTCAAGATTTTCTGTTTCTCCCTTTTTATATAGGGGAACTGTTATAGCCTATTCCAGCCTGAAGAGATTAAATCAGAATGATCTATTACAGTAAATAAGGCTGCTAATAACAGACCCCACCAATCTAGATTTTGTTTGAGGAGTTCAATAGTTATAATACCCTGACTGTAAGCCTTACCAGATTTTACTTTTGAAATAAGGCCAGCAATCTCTTCTTCTAACACTGGTTCCCACTGTGGAAGAATAACTTTAATCTGATGTTTGCTATATTTACAGTAAACTGCCCTGTTCCATAAAAATATATTTGAAATATTTTTCCTAGGTCTTAGAGGGTATAAACAATCTGGGACCAAGGGAGCACTGAAAGGCCTGGAAATTAAATTTCAAAAGGTTTTAGAGTCTTTGTACAAAAAGCATTTAATGATGACCAGGTCTCTCTGCTTTTTTCTTCTGATGTACCGTGTTTCCCCAGAAAATAAGACACTGTCTTATATTTTTTTGGCTCCCAAAACACACTAGGTCTTATTTTCAGGTGGAGTCTTATATATATATTTTTAATGAAAAAAACACTTACCATATTCATGTAGAACAATGTACATTTATTCATGTATTTAACCACAGACAAATCCATATACCGTGTTCCCCTAACATAAGACACTGTCTTATATTTTTGGCTCAAAAACACACTAGGTCTTATTTTCGGTAGGGTCTTATTTTGTAGGGTAGGTATTTTGGGGTAGGTCTTATTTTCGGGGAAACACGGTACTAGCATTTTATAATTTTTCTTCAATTCATAATATCTTAAAAGGGGTGTTGTTAGATTTTCTGTATGCTAAATATAAAGGTCTTAATTTCTCTTTAGAGGTGGCACCATCTGCATCAGATTGGACAACCTTGAAATTGCAAAGGCTTGACAACTCTACTATACTTACAGTATATTGATTGTGCTCCATCAATCAACATACCATATTTTTCAGACTATAAGATGCACTTTTCCCTGCAAAAAAGTGGGTGGAAAAGTCTGTGCTTCTTATAGAGCGAATACGGGCCTGTTTTTGGCCTTCCAAACCCTCTGTGCATCCCGTTTTTGCCCTCCCCAGTGTTCAGAAGCACTCTGCAGGCAAAAAACAGGCGCCAGTTTTGGCCTCTGGAGGCCTCCAGGGGTCCTGTTTTTGTCCTCCTGACGCGTGGAGGCAAAAAACTATTTTTTTCTTGTTTTCCTCCTCTAAACCTAGTCGGGTCCAATGGTCCGTGCATCTTATAGTCTGAAAACACAGTAATTCAGAACCTTTTTCAAAAAGCATCAACTCCTAAATGGACTCACAGATCTTCCTTGGCAGACAAATATCTTCCCTGCTCAGGAAAATCAACATATTCTCTGTTTATTGAACTTTTTTTTAAATAGAGCAGTGACACTTGTTCTAGAAACTTGCTGAAGAATGCAGTGTACCAGCTGACCTTAAAATTAAGAAATATACTAGGAAGAATCCACAGTGCTTGCACAAAATGATGTCATTACAACAAAGGCTTAATTTGTACAAGATCCCTTTCTTGTTTGTGTAGGTCTTGTATTTTAGTAGCTGTTCTACTAACTACTGTTTCTCAGAAAATAAGGCTGAGCCTTATTTTTTTTTTTGACCCCTGAAAAAAATGACTAGTCTGTCTTTTCGAGGGGTGACTTAATTTCCCCCCCACAGGCACCTTCACCTAGAGCGCCCCACACGCAGCCACACCTCTCCACCAAGCTGCTTCTAACAGCCGATAGATGCAGCCTGGTGGCAAGGCATGACTGTGCGTGGGATGAGTTCAGCAAGTTTCCCCCCCTCCATCCTTCCCTCCCATGTCTCTTCACCTCGTGTTGTTCAAGTGATGTGAGAAATGGTGGGGAACGCATGCACTTAAATAGGTCCAAAACATAGAAAATTGCTGCGCCTTCCTATTGGGGGGGCATATAGTTGGTGCTTTACCACAATAATTATGTATCAAATATAAAGAGGTTTTATTTATTTGTAGTCAGCATTTCCTTTCCATTTTTAATTCATTGCTTCACTGAAATTTATGTGATTTGGTTTCTTTTGCAGATTCACTTCCTCCTGATTTTTTGAAGTGATATTGAAACAGAATATTTACTGGAAGAAACAATCATGGCCTTGAATATCTTTCCCCAAACCAGATATATGGGATTGCAATGCCCAGCAATGTGTCAGGCTTCAATTATCTTCATTTCAAGATGTATCCTTATCCAAGCATTTTTCTCTTTTCAAATATCTCAGGTACAGATATGGATGTATATCATATTGTTTTTCTTATGAATTCAGATAATACAGTAGGAATTGTAAACTACACCTGGGTGAACAGGACTTTGTAAAAAGACTCATTAACAAGTCAAGACTTTATGCAGGAAAGACCAAGGTTCTGCTACAGATTTATAGTATCTTCCCATTTTCTGGTTGGCTTCCCTTAGTGCCAGGAGAAATATTGTAAAGAAAGAGAAATATAGATTTAAGACATAATCCAGCTATATATTCCCGTCCAGCCAACCAAGTCCACAAAAAATTAAAAGCAGAACAAAATTACAAGGGAGCCAGAAACTGGTATCAAAAGACTCACTCTGTTGTTGCCTGCCAGCTGCCAGAGGAGCTGGTGGCAGACTTGGACGATGAGGAGGCTGGGGAAGAACTTGGTCCAGTCTTGGAGTCTGGGGAAGGTTCTGATGGATGCTCTGTGTCAGAAGCAGAAATGCCATGACATTTCTCAGCTGCCTTCATAGTCGGACATAAGTGGGGAAGAAGAACAGCTGGAGTCTGTTTCAGATGCGTGCATGCACTGAGTTGTCAGGAGAGGAGAACAGCTAAGGAACAGGGGCAACTTGGGAAGAAAGGTGCATGTAGACATTGAATGGCCCCTCCCTGGGGAATAAATAGAAAAGGGTAAAGGGGAGTGGTCATTGCAGGAGACAATAGTTCATATTTCTTTAGGAAGATTTGCTTATCGTGGTTCGTGCCTCACAGAGACTCCTTGCCAGGAATTAATTTACAGCTTTGCAACTGGAAGCTCTCTGGCCTAGCATTTATCCAAGGACTGATAAGGTCTGTTCTTGCAATTAACCCTTGGAAGGACTATTGCCGGGACTTTTCTGTGTATGAATGCCATGAATTCACAGTAACTAAATAAAGAGGGATTTTTCGGGACAAGGAGTCTGTTTCTTGGTTCTACTAAGCCTGGATCAGACTCAGAACACACTCTAACTAATATATAACCATTAGGAAACTCAAATGGTATAGACTCTCCTGCTAGAGCAGGAGATTGGACTAAATCAGTGGTCACCAATTGGTGGTCTGTGAGAAAATTTTGGTGGTCCACAGAAACAATATTTGCATTTTTTATATTGCACTAAATCAGGGGCCCTCAAACTACGCCCCCTGGGCTGGATACATACAATGAACATTCGTTTTGCTGCAGAGAGTCTCCCCTTCAGGGTCTTTTTGTCCGGATTGGAGGAGGGTAGAAATTCTGACTTGGGTTCTGCTTCAGCCTCCTGGAGTGAAGTCTGGAGGGAAGTGCCACTGGTGGAGAAGAGCCACGGGGCCTCATTCCAGTGGGACTGCATCATGGCTTGGAACTGGCTGACCATCTCAGCTCGCTGAGCCTCCAGGCACTGGTACCTAGCCTTGTACTCCTGCAAGTCTTCCCTCTGCTTGGAAAGCCTATGCTCATAGTCCTCAGTGAGGTACTTCTGCTGAGCCTCCTTCTTGGTCAGATCCAATTTGAACTGAGCCAGCTGTTTTGCAAACTCTTTCTTGTGGTGACTGCTCTAACAAATGCATCCTGTTGGGGCCCTAAGGAGCCAAGGTGGGTAGGTGAGGAATGACTGGGAGGGGAAGGTCGAGTAGAGCCTAGAGAGGTGCCTCTCAACATGAGTGACATCGAGTTGGCCACACCCACCCAGACACATGACTATCTAGCCATGTTCACTCAACCAGTCATTAGGCAGATCATATTAGTGGTCTGCAGGTTTAAAATTATGAATTATGAAGGGTACTGTTAGATTTGCATGAAGAGTCAGACGCAGAGTGCTTCAGTGAAGAGTTTATTAGTGACTACAGCTCATAACAGACCCGATTTGGCTGGGCTGTGGCTGCTACTTATAGCCAGCAGCCGCAGTTGCCAGCCAATCAGAGTGCAGGGTTTTCCCGCACTTTTTAAACCAATCATTTCTGACATTTTACAAGAACAGTTCAAACTTAACCAATGACATTCAAACCTACATACATAACACCCCTCCCCACTAGGTTCAGTCCATACTCAAACCCCAACCTATCTAATGTATTCTTTTAAATAGGTGGGGCTCTTACGTGTACATTGAGACCTTCGTGGTTCAGAAGTTTTAACGTTCTCACCCAGTGAGAGAGGAAATGTGTCTGTTGACATTTCCCTAGTTGGACTTCCTGTGAAAGAAGACCCTGTTTGATTGTTAGAATCTGGTCTCTCCTCCCAACCCATCTCCAGCCCAATGTCAACACCCAAGTCAGGTAGTGATGTGCAATCTTCCACTTGTAAGGATGGATTTTGGCATTGTGACAGGTTTTGGGATGGTTCCTGTCATAATGGCTCACACATGGGGTTGATTCTTGTTTGCTGATTATCCTCCTGTTCCTCCCCCTCCCCCCTAGAAAAGGCATTAGGTATGGGAACTAGAGAGGAACAATTGCGATGTTCCTGAGGTAACCTGGATCTAAGCTGATCAATGTGCCTGCTCCAGAGGACTCCATCCTCTGTTTGTACCCTGTAAGAACGAGGGCCTGTGATTTGAGTTATTTCAGCAGGAATCCATAATGGTTCACCCATAAGGTTCTTGGCATAAACAGAATCACCCACACTGAACGCGTAACTTTGCTAGTGGAATCTAGTGGTGCGTTGGGTGCGTAAGTGGGATGAAGGCGGTCAAGGGGAGACCTAAGTTTCCTACCCATCAACAACTCTGCTGGGGATAAGTTAGTTGATGGGTTAGGAGTGATGTGCTGAACACTAAGAAGTTTTCAACTTTCTCAGTGATGTCCCCAGGACCCAATTGCTGAAGCTTTTCCTTGGTAAACCATGCGTTCAGCCTGGCCGTTAGCCGAAGGGTGCCCAGGGGCTGTAAGGGCATGTCTGATACCCAGTTGTGCTAGATAGGATTCAAAAGGGTTGGATGTAAATTGAGGGCCATTGTCAGAGACAAGAACATCAGGTAACCCGTGGGTTACAAAAAGCTTTTAAGCTGCTTGATGACAGCATCAGTTGTGGTGGATGCCATAGGGATTACCTCTAGCCATTTGGAATATGCATCTACTATAATAAGGAAGGTGTGCCCTCTGGTAGGGCCAGTGAAATCAATGTGAATCCTAGACCATGGGCCCCTAGGACATTCCCATTCCTGTTTGGGGGAGGTGGGGCAGGCCTGACTACCTGACAGTTGGGACAAGATGCAACCCAGTTTTCAACCATTTTGTCAATACCTGGCCACCATACATAACTCCTGGCCAATCCCTTCATCCTTACAATACCAGGATGACCCTCATGTAACATTTCCAAAACCTCTCTTTGCAGTTTTGCAGGAATAACCACCCTGTTACCCCACAAAATACATCCTCTTAATACAGATAATTCAGTTTGCCTGGACTTAAAAGGTTGGGCAAGGTGAGGTAGATCTTGAAGAGGCCAACCTTTCTTAATCCAGCCTATAATAGGAGCCAATAAAGTGTCTTTGGCAGTCTCTCTGGCAATTTCAGCAGCGTGTACTGGAAGCTTGGCAACAGTTTCTAGGAAAAGGTGTGTGCCTCAGGTTCAAAGTCCTCCTTGTGACAAGGAAGTGGGCAACGACTCAAAGCATCAGCATGTCCAATGTCCTTGCCAGGCTTGTGGATAAGTTTGTATGAATAAGCAGCAAGAAATTCAGTCCACCTCAGCATTCTTGGTGACAGGATAGTGGGTATAGGTTTGTCTCCTGCCACAATGCCTAACAAAGGTTTGTGATCTGTGACAATGGTAAATGTTCTCCCATATAAATACTCATGAAATTTCTTGATAGCTGCAACAATTGCCAATGCTTCCTTGTCCAATTGGCTGTAATTCCTCTCTGCTTTGGTCAAGGTGCAGAGTAAAATGCAATAGGGGCTTCCCTCCACTGGGAAGCCTGTGGCTCAAACCCCCCCACTCCAAAGGGGATGCATCACAAGTCAGTACAACAGGTAAATTCTCAGAGAACTGTATGAGTACACATCAGACGTGATTAGTCTTTTAATACTGTTAAATGCTGATTGTTCCTTTCTGCCCCAGACCCAAACAGACTTTTTGTCAAGTAATCTGTGTAATGGTTCTGCAATGGTTGCCTTCTGAGGTAGGAACATGTGATAAAGTTAATAAGTCCAAGGAAGGCTTGCAAATCTGTTTTGCATTTTGGTCTAGGGGCTTCTTTGATTGCTTGAACCTTGGCATCTGTAGGGTGGATGCCATGCTTGTCAATCGTATAGCCCGAGAACTCAACCTTGTCAGTTCTAAGAGTGCATTTTTCTTCCTTGACTTTTAACCCGCTTTCTTGAATCTGGTAAGGACTTCTCTGAGTCTCTCTTGTAATTGAGTGTCATTTTCAGCAGAGATTAACACATCATCAAAGTAAGGCACTACCCCTGGCAGTCCTTGGAGCATCCTTTCCATAAGGCTTTGGAAGATGCCTGGTGCCACGCTTACTCCAAACTGTAACCTTTTACATTTGAAGGCACCTCTATGAGTCACAATGGTTTGGGCCTCTGCAGTGGCATCATCAACTGTTAGTTGTTGATATGCCTGGGCCAGGTCCAATTTGGCGAAAACTGTGCCCCCCAGAGAATGTAATAAATGATGCACTACTGGAACTGGATATGCTCTCTGTTTGCATGGTTCAATGTCCCCTTATAGTCTCCACAGATTCTCACAGACCCATCAGCCTTGACTGGTGTGACTATGGGTGTCTCCCACCTGGAGTGGTCAGTGGGCTCTAAAACCCCTTGAGCTATTAGTTTATCTAATTGTGCATCAATTTTTCCTTTAAGGCAAATGGAACCCTTCTGGGTTTTAAGCGGATTGGTTGTACCTTGGGATCTAGGTTAAAGGTGATGGGGTCCCCAAGTACTTGCCTAATCCATCACTGAAGACCTCTGGAAATTCAGACTTCAAGGCCTCTTCCCACTCAGTGTTGCTCACGTGATTGATGCCAGTCACCTCGATGCCCAGCGGGTTGAACCATTCAAGCCCAGCAGACTTGGGCGATCCTTGTCGATGGTCAGGGTAGGCGCTTGGTGTGGCCTTTGAACTTCACGTTGAATTCTCTTGTTCCAACTACTGGAATCTTGTTCCCTTGGTAGTCTTTAAGAGTCAATGCTTGCTTCTTGAAGTGATTCTTTTGGATGTTTGGAAGTAGTCTGTGAATAGTGTCCCATGACACCATAGATAGGTATGAGCCTGAGTCCACTTCCATTTGGCAAGGCCTTCCTTCAATAAGTACCTTGACATGCACTTTTCTGTTTTTAAGGGGAAGAATGACCAATAGTTACTGTTTGATGAGTTTCATTCTTCCCATTTGCTTCTGTGCTGTGCCCCATTTTCTCACTGAGGTTGTTGGGCTTGAATTCTTTGTCTTTGGTTGCAGCAAACTTCCTTCTGCTTGGTGGAGTTCTGGATGATTTGCAGACTCTTGCTAGGTGTCCTCTTTTATCACAATGGAGGCAAATGGTGTCTAGAAACTTGCATTCAGTGCAGGGATGGCTTCCCCACAACCTCTGCAGTAGAAATCTTGCCTCTTTCTTCCCAGGTCTTTCTTTTCTGCTCCATTCTGAGTTTGTAAATTCCTTCCTCCACCTCACTGCAATCTGACTCAAAATCTAGTTCCTCACAATGATTCGTAGTGGACTTTTCCTCATCAGGATGGCTCGTGGCCCTGTTCATCTTCCTCATGGCTGCTGCTGAGGACTTGGTAGCTTCTGCTGAAGAGGCTTCTTCTATGGCTTCTTTTAGCGTGATCTTAGGTTTCATTAATAACTTGCTCTGTAACACCTTGTCTTTAAGGCCCAGGACAAATCGATGCATGGCCTCTTCTAAACTGTTGAATTCGCATGCACCCCCAATGTCTCTTAAACTTGCCATGAAGTCGTTTATGCTTTCTTGATCCCCCTGATCACGACGGTAAAACTCATGTCTCTTAATGAGGCACAATACTTGTGGCGCGTAATGGGCTCTTAACAACTTTTCCAAATCAGGCCAAGCCATTACCTTCATGTCTGCAGCTCCCGCTAACGCCTTCGCCATCTTGAAAACTGCGGACCACAGTACATAAGAAAGACCGCCCTCTTCCGCTTCTCGAAATGTCGGCTAGATCGTTTCCTTCCAGATACATTTGGAAGCGATCTGCATACGACTCCCAGTCTTCTGCCGTGGATCGAACGGGCTGGGGGTGTTCAGCGCAGCCATCTCGCTCTTCTTCTGTTCGCATTGCCTTCTCTTCAGGGAAATCCCACCTTCGCCAGTGTTAAGTTTGCATAGAGAGGCAGACATGGAGTGCTTCAGCTCTTAAGTTTATTGTGACTTTCAGCTCAGAATGGACCCGACTGGCTTTGCTGCGGCTGCTACTTATAGCCGGCAGCCGCAGCTGACAGCCAATCAGAGTGCAGGGTTTTCCCGCACTTTTTAAACCAATCATTTCCAACACTTTACAAGAACAATTCAAACTAAACCAATGATTTCAAACCTGCATACATAACAGTTTGCATTAGGAACTGGGTTATAAATGATTCTGGCTCCCCAGGTTTGATTTTGCTTGTTGGAAAGTTGCAAAAACTGATCCAGGGACACTGCAACCATTGTAAATATGAGTTAGTTGCCAAGCATCTGAATTTTGAATCATTTGGCCATGAGGATGATCATAAATCACTTTTTCAGTGTTATTGTAACTTTGAATGGTCACTAAAGGAAACTTGTAAGTCGAAGACTACCTGTACATGTGAATTGGGGCAAAATGTTGCAAACAGGAAAGAAAGAGACTCTTTAAGTCTACATCGAACTTACATACAAGTGGCTATTATGGTACCATGGCATTTGTTTATATACACACACACATGCATACACAGACAGTGACATGCAAGTTACACGCTCAACATTTCATAATAAGCTTCTCTTTTAAGATATTTTATTCTATTTGTATCAAAAATGTACAGTACATGACATAATATGGATTAGAGCCAGGGAATTTCTTTAGTGATCTTGCTTAAAGTTGTGTTTTGCTATCTTTAAAAAGTCAGACTGATTAAAAAAAACACTAAAACAGCATTCCAAAGGAGACAAATATTAGAATCATTAACCTCATCGACACATCTCTAAAATCATATCTTACAATATCTTTGAATAAAAATCAGCTTTTATAATGTTGTGTGACAATATAGGTACAGTTTTACAACACATGAGTCATGCTGCCGGTATGTGGTTTGCACCTTGTAAAAGGCATCATAATTATTTTCAAACTATACCTAGTTGAATACTTAATACTTGACAATATCTTCTGGCATCTGCTTCTTCATCCTAGAATAATACACATAGAGGCTACATTCATTATGGATATAAAAAGGGAGCCCTGGTATTTTGATTGTAAGTTGTTGCAGTTGTAAATCAAGTCAGCAAGTGACTGGACCCGATTTTACATCTGTTTTTATGATGGTCATTAAGCAAGTCATTGCATTTAAGGAATCACATGGTCTTTAAGGAAATCATGTAGTTGTAAGTCTGAATCTAGCCTCCCCCAGAAGATGGCTGAAAATGTCACAAAACACAATCATGGGACCATGGGACATTCCAAACATTTGTAAATGTGAGCTGGTTCACAAGTGTGCCAAATTGTAGTTATATGACTGTGGATATGTTGCAGCAGTCATAACTTTAAGGTTGAGTTGTACCTTTTTTTAGTCCATCGTAACTTCAAACATCATTAAATGACCAGTTGTAAATCCAGGACTATCTGTACAAGCCCAGAGCAAAGAATCTTCAGGTTGTCAGTTCAGCCTTCTTTGGTCCATAGTTACTGGGGGTCTCCAATAAGACAACAACTCTCACAATAGTATAGTTGTGACTGATTCAGATTTATGCTGGAAAAAAATACAAAACTTGCAAACTCCAGGAGAATCAAATATTTTATCTAAACTGTCACAACTAAGGTATTGTATGACTTAGTCTGTGGTTTTTTTCTCATATGCCCCCTTATGCCTTCATCTTCTATAAAACAAAATAGTGCAATAAAATAGTCAAATAATTTTAAGAGTTAAGAAGCTGCTTTGAGTCTTCTCTTTCTGATTTATTTAAAGCTCCAAGAAAAAAAATGGAACCAAATGCTATGGTTATTTCCAACAATGGTTATGCTAGAAATAAATTTGATTTATGCTATTATATTCAAGGATATATTATTCACTGAGATGCAGAAAGGGCATAAATAAAATATATAATGAAAGATTCAGGATTGCTCTCCTCTCTATTGTTATTTTCCTGCAGTTGCAATAATTGTTCTCAGATAAAGGGAGGTGATCCTTTATCCCAATCCATTGTCTTGCAAAAAACTAGAACTACAATTCTGAAAATTTTCATGCAGCATTGGGAAAAGTTGTATAATTTGACCTATTTGCAAGAACATGTTACCCTGACATCAACACAATTCATGACCACATTAGACATCCAAAGCAAGAGCTAACAGGAAACTTCTCTGGCAGGGCAATCTATATGCCACAGAATGAGCTTGAGGAAGTGAAGAAATAGGCTGGGGTCATACGTTGTGTGCTTTCCTGCGTTTTAACAAAATATATTGTGTTGTGATACACTTGGGTTTGACTTACAATTATAATTGGGACAGAATTTCCATTGCTAAAGTTAAGTGAGTCATGATGAATTTTACAATCTTTTTAGTCATGGCTGTTAAGAAAATCTCTGCAGTTGTTAAGTGAATTATGCATTCGTTAAGCGAATCCAGTTTCCCCCATTAACTTTGCTTTCTGGAAGCTGACTTGAAAGGCCACAAATGGCAATCACGTGAACCGGGGCACACTGCAACCATCATAAATGCATGCCAGTTGCTAGGTGCCCGAATTCTGAACATCATTGATTATCCTGAGGATGCTGTCATCGTCGTAAGTGAGAACCGGTGGTGAATCAGTCTTATCAGTGCCAGTGTAACTTCAAAACATTTCTACAGAAATGATTGTATGTCAAGGATTACCTGCAGTTAATTAATCAGAGTTTACAATACAGTACATTATGTATCGAACACAGCTGCTTGTAGTTTACTGAATGAAAAATGGTTACATAAGATCTGGCATAGATGCTTTGTGAGTTTAGCCATAAATACATGTCATGTTGGGAAGCCCATAGCCTTGAAAGGCAGCTAGGAAATATTTAAAATAATTCAGTGATCCCAGCCATTTTACCTCTTTAAGCACAGGTGGGATATACAGAAATGCCAGAATGCTTCATTGATCTGAACTTCACATACTGTACTGATTTATTACTCATTTAACAACTTGCATGTTTAGTTTGTAACTGAGGTAGAAGCTTTTTTCCCCCTCCAATGGAAGAAACAGGAGGAGAGGAAAGAATACAAAAACACCTCGGCGAAGACGGGGCATATTCAAATATTGAATATTGAGAAAAACATTCTAGAGATGGACAAAGAGGAAGGGGTGCTGCATGGAGAGGATGCAGTGGGGTGGAATGGAACATTTTTGAAGATGGCTGCCGGCTGACACTCTGAAGAGGAGTCTCTTCCCTAAGTAACATTTTGCTACAGGCCCTCTGTGACAGAACACAACTCTTAAGCACTGTCTGCCATCCTGTCATCTGACAATACAGACATACAGTTTTCATTTCTGTTCTGACAAGCAGAGGCTGGGAAAATAACAGCAAACCTCTCACAGAGACAGAAACTTTCTCAAAGGAAAGGAAGCTGAAGAGCTGGCAGGAAGAGAAGATTTAGTTGAAACTTGGAGAAAGAAAGAGAAGGGAATAGATGGCTGACAAGCCATGTTAGCTTATGCAGCTTTGAAGCTGTTGAAGGCTTATTTGCTTCTGGATAGCCTGGAAGAAGTGTCCCAGGGTGGACCAAAGACCATGAAGAGATGGAGAGGGAGACAGAAATCTATGTCAAGAGATCATCTTGTAGAGGAAAATTGAAGAAGACAACATCTTGCAAGCCTGGGAGATTACCATCCAAACACAATTAAAATCTTTGCTTAACTTCAAATAAAAAAAGACGGGGATTGAAATTTAGTTTTCTGTTATATAGGCACGTAGCTCCAGTTTTATAATTGGAACCATATTATAAGTAGAGAAATAGTTAACTCTTCAAATGCTTGAACAAACACGCATAAATTGCTGTTCACTTATCACAAAAGCTACAGGAAGGCAGGGAAGAAAAACGAGCAGAAATGGCTACTTAAATTCCTTATCTTAAACATTGTTGAAAGAAATGCTGCTTATCTTGTATAGATTACTAAATTAAAAGAAAAGATTCCCAAGAAAGTTTTTGTATGCTGACATAATCTTTGAATGTCACACACTGTTGTCATTGCTTAGCCGCCTTGGAAACCTTCAAACAATGTCAGCTTTATCAAAGTCTGGCACTCCACAAGCAATTCCATCCACAGACACATTGACCTACAACCTACAAACCCCTGAGAATTCAAATTCAACCACACAATAAACTAGTGATGGCACCAACAGTCAACCAATCCATGCAACCCCTCCAACCAGCACTTCACCTCCCAGTGACCCCCACTTGAAGTGACCTCCCCATCACAAGATCTTCACAAGACCTCCATCACAAGATTCACAATGATCTTCACAATGACCCTCTCATCATAAGACCTACTGACCCCACAAAGCCCTTATAAGCAGAAGAACACCAGCTGGCATTCCCTAAATTCCACTGAAGATGTTACCTAGCCTGGTAATATTTGAAAACCAAGAGAACAAACCTCCACCCTCCTCTACAGATATTTGCCCTTATCACAACCTTAGCTAGGTTGCAGCTGCCCAACCTAGTCTGAAATGGGCTGAGGGTCTTAGGTCTCCATTTTCTATGCTTTTTCATTCCTGTTGACTACAAAATCACAAATGCCATTTGCTTTACCTCTAAACTCTCTTTCTGAGTGGAATTACGAAAGATGGAAGAAACATGTATTTTAATTACTTCATCTTAATGGGCCTGAACAGAGATAACCAAGCAGATGCCCTCCATATATGTTTTGAATGATAATTCTCATGATCATCCTTTGGAAATTGCAATCTAAACCATGTGGAGCTAGCAGGTTGCCTAGCCATGAGCCAGATGTCTTCCAATCGCATCTAACTTGATGTTGATAGATGCAGTGTGGAAAATGGCAATTTCACAGTTTGCCTCCTTTTACAGGACAGGGTGCTTGTTCCAAGAACCCACCTATCCTCCTTGAAAACCCTTGGTATTCATCTGTAAATGCACCTCTGGAGTCTGGATGCTTTGCATCCAGCTGAGAATGTAAGACAGCCAGAAGATGCATCTTCTGCAAACAAGTAAATATAGCAAAATACTGGGAGTCAATTATAACTCTCAAAAGACTTGAAATCTTTTCCTTGAAATATGGCATTGCTTGGTTTTAAACTATCCTACCTCATCTGCTGAACTTTATTGTGAGTAGTTTTCCTCCTAATTGAATTTTAGCAGTACTGAAGAGCTGACTAAATGCTGCTGCTCTCATATCAAATATTTGCATTTAGGATTTATTCAGTCTACTTCAGAGAGTTCACTTGTGCCAGCCAGGATGCAAGGAGGAAACTCAAGCAGACGATGAAGAAGAATCCAGTTTATTTTACTCTGAATATTAAAGGTGTGATTGGATTATGGTGTCACTTCTTATAAAAATAGGAATTAAAAATTCTCTGTAAAGGAGACCCTGTTTTCCTTATAAAAATTCCCAAATTCAACTATAGCCTAAATCAGGGGTCTTCAAACTTGACAGCCTTAAGACTTGTGGACTTCAAATCCCAGAATTCCTCCTCCAGTCATGTTAGCTCAGGAATTCTGGGAGTTGAAGTCCACAAATCTTAAACTTGCCAAGTTTGAAGACCCTTAGCCTAAACTGTAGAGAAACTGAGTCAATAGAAACACTGATTTCAGATGAACTATTGGTCTAATTATCCCACTATTTTTTATTATTTTTGGGTGATCATGTATACCAGCAAGAATTAAGGAAGAACCTTGTAATTTGCAAGATGTCTACCATATGTTTTAATATATTTCTTATTAAAGTTTTTTAAAGGAATATATATTAGATAACTAATAACTAATAAGTTTAAAATAGATAAAATATGTTATCTCTGGTAACCCTTAAGGGACTTTTGCTTAGATCAGAACTGAGATAACTAGACTTTATGGATTTGTTATAGATAAGAGATGGGGTATGGGAAGAAAATATCATTTGCTGTATTTTAAGAGATGGTAATAAGGTAATAAAATTGTTTATATTTATTGTAATGAAGGGGAAACTAATTTCTTCATATATTTCTTTAATTTTTCTTTATAATACTATATTCTTATTTTTTTTCTTTCCTTTCTATTTTTTCTTCTCTGCACTTTCTTTTTTTCTTTTCCTTTTAAGTTTGTGTTAGTTTTTATCGTTGCAATTGCATTTTTAATAGAAAAATGGGTAAATGATCCTGCATATTTTAGAAAGTGTAGGCAATCACAATATTCCCCAAACAGATTTCCCCTCCCTCCCAGGAGAAAAAAAGTAAACAAACATACCCAAGATATTTCTAGCACTATATATCAAAAAAAAGTTTATTTCATTATTTTCTTATTTTTTTATGAAAAAAAGAGGAAGGGGGGAAACTGCAGGACAGTTATAATATAAAGTCGTGACATCTGCTCGTGTAAAATGCTGTGAATCAGAAAGTATGCAGAATTAAAGTTTAATTTGAAACTAAGTTCAGTTCATTTTCTAGTTTCTGTACTAGAATTAGTTCTTTTCAGACTCCACCAAAACATCGTTGTGCACCTCAAAATGGCAACAGCCATTGGAAAATAAAAGCCATTCAGGTAATTAATAAAAGTTATATACTTGGTAAAAAAAAGGTAAAAGGCTTCCCCTGTCCAGTTGTGTCCAACTCTAAGGCTCGTCTCTGTTTCCTAGCCAAGAGAGCCAGGGTTGTCCGAAGACACTTCCGTGGTCATGTGGCTATAACTATACACTGACATGCACCAAAGTTATCTACTTGCATTTGCATGATTTTAAACTGCTAGGTTGGTAACAGCTGGGACAAGAATGGGAGTTCACCCCGTCATGCGGTAGCAATAGCACTTAGACTTATATACCGCTTCACAGTGCTTTACAAACCCTCTCTAAGCAGTTTACAGAGTCAGCCTATTGCCCCCAACAATCTGGGTCCTCATTTTACTGACTTCGGAAGGATGGAAGGCTGAGTCAACCTTGAGCCAGTGAGAATCGAACTGCCAAATTGTTGGCAGCTGGCAGTCAGCAGAACTAGCCTGCAATACTGTGTTTTAACCACTGCACCACTCCAGCTCTTATTTGGGTACTTGGGTTTGAATTGCCAACCTTCCGGTACTACATGATAAAATTTGAATATTAAAACCTAACATGACATGTAAGCCTAGAACCTCAGATAAAACACAATTAAGATACTATAATTCTGTACTATATATATATATATATATATATATATATTCATTTATTTAAACTTATATGCTGCCCAACTCCCAAAGGACTCCGGGCAGCTCACAGCAAAAAAACATGAAGAATTTCATTATAAAAAGTTTAAAAACAATTTAAAAAACAGCAAACAACAGAAGGGCTGGATCTCGCTAGATCTCAGTTGCCAGATCAACAGCCCCATGCCTGCCGGAAAAGCCAGGTTTTGACTGCTTTGCGGAAGGTCAGTAGGGTGGAGGCAGACTGGACCTCGGGAGTATGTATGTCACAGTCTCAACAGTCTCAAATACCCAAAATTCCCATTGATTCCAAAAATTGCCTATGTATGAAGTGACCTCTGCCTTTCAGTAATTAACTTAGCAAAATTAACTTTCAGAATAAGCAAACCTACCTTCTTCAGCAAGCCTTCTTAGCTGGTCTATTAAGATTGCTGAATTCTATGGATGAAAGTAGCTGGTGTAACCTTTCTGAATTCGGTAAAGTGTGCAAAGGATGATATCAATATGAAGAAGAACACTGATCCCTATTTAATAAACTTAGATGTGAGTATTTGAGGCTTGGCATCATGAGGATATAAAGAGAAACGTTCTGGAATACAGGTAGTCCTTGACTTACGACCACAATTGAACCGAAATCTTTGCTTGCTAAGTGAGATGTTTGTTAAGTGAATTTTGCCCCATTGTATGACTTTTCTTGCCACAGTTGTTAAGTGAACAACTATGGTGGCTAAGTTAGTAACACTGTTGTTAAGTGAATCTGGTTTTCTTCAGTAAGGCATTTGTACGGATGGAGGCATTTGTACGGATGGAGTAAATTCTAAAATATATTTACCATTATTTCCAGAATTTCCTACATGAAGACTGCTATGTTAAGCAGTTACATAAGAGCTTCCTGTTGTGGAATGCTATTTCCCCTGAGGCCATCATCAAAGAAAGGATTCGAGCAGCATCTGTGGTATTTCTGTGCAATTTTAGATAAAATATATATTTGTACATGCAAATGAAAATGTGTGCTGTTATTCATAGGTCCTTGTAATGAATAAAAAGAACAAATATAGACATATATGAATATCTTCTGTGGTTGTGGATAGAAGACAGAGAGAAAAGACACATGGTGTGTTATTTTATATAGCATACATTTTCAGCATGCAGGAAGTCCATTTATCTCATAGGGAGAGTTACAGCTCATGTTTTTTACTTGTTGGCACATTCTGACAACTAATTTGACTTCTCGGTATCTTCCAAGGTATGAAGAGATTTACAAACTATGTTAGCGAAATCTCAAATTCAATAAAATTAGTGCATACACCTGGCTAAAAAGCAAAAGCTTCATCCACAATTAAAGAAAGCTTCTTATGTGATTGTTGTGGAGGCAAATGGGAGTGTAATAATCCTTTGGTGCCTAGATCTTTTCAAAAATGAATTAATTTCAAACCCATTAAAACAAAATGATGCAAGTGATTTTCCATCATTATTTAAGAGGACATATATTGCCAAAAAAGAAAATTAATCTACCTCTTTCCTCTTCTAGGTACAATGCATTTTATTTTTTAAAAAACTTGTAAAGAGATAGGCTTACATAACTAGAGGTGCAAGTCTAGAAATTGTCCCTTGTTATCTAAACAAACATATAAATCATCTCATCACAAAGCAGACCATAGCTATGGCTCGTATCTTTCACCAATTAATTCATTTGGGAGAGAGCTGAATATTATTAAATAAAAGCAAAATGTTATGTATACAGGTTTGAAATCATTGGTTAAGTTTGAACTGTTCTTGTAAAGTGTTGGAAATGATTGGTTTAGAAAGTGCGGGAAAACCCTGCACTCTGATTGGCTGTCAGCTGCGGCTGCCGGCTATAAGTAGCAGCCGCAGCAAAGCCAGTTGGGTCCGTTCTGAGCTGTAGTCACTAATAAACAAAAGAGCTTGAAGCACTCCGCGTCTGTCTCTTCATGCAAACTTAACACTGGCGACGAGGATGGGATTCCCCTGAAGAGAAGGCAGTGCAGAACAGAAGAAGAACGAGATGGCTGCACTGAACACCCCCCCCAGCCCCGTTCGATTCGACGGCAGAAGACTGGGACTCGTATGCAGATCGTTTCCAAATGTATTTGGAGGGAAACGATCTTGCTGCCATTTCTGAGCAGCGGAAGAGGGCAGTCTTCCTTATGTACTGCGGTCCGGCAGTTTTCAAGATGGCGAAGGCCCTCGCGGCAGCAGCAGACATGAAGGTAATGGCTTGGCCTGATCTGGAAAGGCTGTTAAGAGCCCATTACGCGCCACAAGCATCGTGCCTCATTAAAAGACACGAGTTTTACCGTCACAATCAGGGGGAAAACGAAAGCATAAATGACTTCGTGGCAAGTTTAAGAGACATTGGGGGTGCATGCGAATTCAACAGTTTTAGAGGAGGCCATGCGCGATCGTTTCGTTTTAGGCCTTAAAGACAAGGTGCTGCAGAGCAAATTATTAATGAAACCTAAGATCACGCTGAAAGAAGCAATAGAAGAAGCCTCTTCAGCAGAAGCTACCAAGTCCTCAGCAGCAGCCATGAAAAAGATTAACAA
The DNA here is from genome assembly GCA_009733165.1 of Naja naja. Taxonomy (NCBI): domain Eukaryota; kingdom Metazoa; phylum Chordata; class Lepidosauria; order Squamata; family Elapidae; genus Naja; species Naja naja. Next base: position 147,850,977 of record CM019150.1, read on the forward strand.
GGCCACAAGCCATCCTGATGAGGAAAAGTCCACTACGAATCATTGTGAGCAAATAGATTCTGAGTCAGACTGTAGTGAGGTGGAGGAAGGAATTTACAGACTCAGAATGGAGCAGAAAAAGAAAGACCTGGGAAGAAAGAGGCAAGATTTCTACTGCAGAGGTTGTGGGGGAAGCCATCCCCATACTGAAGCAAGTTTTTAGACACCATTTGCCTCCGTTGTGATAAAAGAGGACACCTAGCAAGAATCTGCAAATCATCCAGAACTCCACCCAACAGAAGGAAGTTTGCTGCAAGCAAAGACAAAGAATTCAAGCCTAACAACCTCAGTGAGAAAGCGGGCCGCAGCACAGAAGCAAGTGGGAAGAATGAAACTCATCAAACAGTAACTATTGGTCATTCTTCCCCATTAAAAAGCAGAAAGGTGCATGTCAAGGTACTTATTGAAGGAAGGCCTTGCCAAATGGAAGTGGACTCAGGCTCATACCTTTCTATGGTGTCATGGGACACTATTCACAGACTACTACCTAACATCCAAAAGAATCACTTCAAGAAGCAAGCATTGACTCTTAAAGACTACCAAGGGAACAAGATTCCAGTAGTTGGAACAAGAGAATTCAACGTGAAATTCAAGGGCCACACCAAGCGCCTACCACTGACCATCGTGGACAAGGACCGCCCAAGTCTGCTGGGCCTTGAATGGTTCAACCCGCTGGGCATCGAGGTGACTGGCATCAATCACGTGAGCAACACTGAATGGGAAGAGGCCTTGAAGTCTGAATTTCCAGAGGTCTTCAGTGACGGATTAGGGAAATACTTGGGGACCCCTATCACCTTTAACCTAGATCCCAAGGTACAACCAATTCGTTTAAAACCCAGAAGGGTTCCATTTGCCTTAAAGGAAAAAATTGATGCACAATTAGATAAACTAATAGCCCAAGGGGTTTTAGAGCCCACTGACCACTCCAGGTGGGAGACACCCATAGTCACACCAGTCAAGGCTGATGGGTCTGTAAGAATCTGTGGAGACTACAAGGGGACATTGAACCATGCGCTACAAACAGAGCACATATCCAGTTCCAGTAGTGCATCATTTATTACATTCTCTTGGAGGGGGCACAGTTTTTTGCCAAATTGGACCTGGCCCAGGCGTATCAACAGTTAACAGTTGATGATGCCACTGCAGAACCCCAAACCATTGTGACCCATAGTGGTGCTTTCAAATGCAAAAGGTTGCAATTTGGAATAAGCGTAGCACCTGGCATCTTCCAAAGCCTTATGGAAAGAATGTTACAAGGGTTGCCAGGGATGGTGCCCTATTTTGATGACATTTTAATTTCTGCTGAAAATGACACTCTGTTACACGAGAGACTCAGAGAAGTCTTGATCAGATTCAGAAAAGCGGGGTTAAAAGTCAAAGAAGAAAAATGCACACTTAGAACAGATAAAGTGGAATTCTTGGGTTACATGATCGATAAACATGGCATCCACCCCACAGAGGCCAAAGTTCAGGCAATCAAAGAAGCCCCCAGGCCAAAATGCAAAACAGATTTACAAGCATTCTTGGGACTCATTAACTTCTATCATGTTTCTACCTCAGAAGGCAACTATTGCAGAACCCCTACATAGGTTGCTAGACAAGAAATCTACATGGGTCTGGGGCAGGAAGGAACAAGCTGCATTTAACAATATCAAGAGACAAATCACGTCTGATTCTGTACTGAGACAGTTCTCTGAGAACTTGCCTGTTGTTCTGACTTGTGATGCCTCCCCTTTTGGAGTGGGGGGGGGGGTTGAGCCACATGCTTCCCAGCGGGAGGAAAGCTCCTATTGCATTTTACTCTCGCACCTTGACTAAAGCAGAGAGGAACTACAGCCAACTGGACAAGGAAGCATTGGCAATTGTAGCAGCTGTCAAGAAATTCCATGAGTATCTATATGGGAGAACATTTACTGTTGTCACAGATCACAAACCTCTTTTAGGCATTGTGGCAGGGGACAAACCAATGCCCACGATCCTGTCACCAAGAATGCTGAGATGGACTGAATTTCTTGCTGCTTATTCATACAAACTGATCCACAGACCTGGTAAAGACATTGGGCATGCAGATGCTTTGAGTCGCTGCCCACTTCCTTCACACATTGAGGACCCTGTTCCTGAGACTCACACCTTTTTTCTAGAAACTGTTGCCAAGCTTCCAGTACATGCTGCTGAAATTGCCAGAGAGATTGCCAAAGACACTTTATTGGCTCCTGTTATAGGCTGGATTAAGAAAGGTTGGCCACTTCAAGATCTACCTCAACTTGCCCAACCTTTTAAATCCAGGCAAACTGAATTATCTGTATTAAGAGGATGTATTTTAGTGGGGTAACAGGGTGGTTATTCCTGCAAAACTACAAAAGGAGGTTTTGGAAATGTTACATGAGGCTCATCTGGGAATTGTCAGAATGAAGGGATTGGCCAGGAGTTATGTATGGTGGCCAGGTATTGACAAAATGGTTGCAAACTGGGTTGCATCTTGTCCCAACTGTCAGGTACTCAGGCCTGCCCCACCTCTCGCCCCCCCACAGGAATGGGAATGTCCTAGGAGCCCATGGTCCAGGATTCACATTGATTTTGCTGGCCCTACCAGAGGGCACACCTTCCTTATTATAGTAGATGCATATTCCAAATGGCTAGAGGTTATCCCTATGGCATCCACCACAACTGAAGCTGTCATCAAACAGCTTAAAAGCTTTGTTACCCACGGGTTACCTGATGTTCTTGTCTCTGACAATGGCCTCAATTTACATCCAACCTTTTTGAATCATATCTAGCACAACAGGGTATAAGAGACGCCCTTACAGCCCCTGGGCACCCTTCGGCTAATGGCCGGGCTGAACATGCGTTTACCAAGGAAAAACTTCAGCAATTGGGTCCAGGGGACATCACTGAGAAAGTTGAAAACTACTCAGTGTCCAGCATATCACTCCCAACCCCTCAACTAATTTAACCCCAGCTGAATTGTTGATGGGTAGGAAACTCAGGTCTCCCTTTGACCGCCTTCATCCCACTTACACACCCACGCACCAATAGATTCCACTAGCAAAATTCGCACATTCACTGTGGGTGATTCTGTTTATGCTAAGAACCTTGTGGGTGAACCATTATGGATTCCTGCTGAGATAACTCAAATCACAGGCCCCAGGTTTTACAGCGTACAAACAGAGGATGGTGTTCTCTGGAGCAGGCACATTGATCAGTTAAGATCCAGATTACCTCAGGAGCATCCCTTGCTCCTCTCTGGTTCCCATACCTACTGCCTCTTCTAGGGGAAGGGAGGTTTATGAGAGTAATCAGAAAGCAAGAATCAACCCCATGTGTAACCGCTAACACGACAGGAACCATCCCAAAACCTGTCACAGTACCAACAACCATTTTCACAAATGGAAGATTGCACATCACTACCTGACTTAGGTGCTGACATTGGGTTGGAGATGGATTGGGAGGAGAGACCAGGATGTAGTAACCAAACAGGTTCTACCATTACTAGAAGTCCTAGTAAGGAAATGTCAGCAGACACATTTCCTCTCTCACAGGGTGAGAACTTTAAAACATCTGAACCACGAGGTCTCAACGTACGTAAGAGCCCCACCTATTTAAAGAATACATTAGATGGATTGGGGTTTGAGTGTGGACTGAACCTAGGGAGGGGTGTTGTGTATGCAGGTTTGAAATCATTGGTTAAGTTTGAATTGTTCTTGTAAAGTGTTTGAAATGATTGGTTTAGAAAGTGTGGGAAAACCCTGCACTCTGATTGGCTGTCAGTGCGGCTGCCAGCTATAAGTAGCAGCAGCAAAGCCAGTTGGGTCCGTTCTGAGCTGTAGTCACTAATAAACAAAAGAGCTTGAAGCACTCCGCGTCTGTCTCTTCATGCAAACTTAACACAAATCATACTATAAGCATGGGGATTCCCTCGGGGGCCAATATACAGTTCACATAATGGTTTCCACAGAAGGTAGCAGAAGATGACTTACAGAAAAAGGGGCCAAATTCATTGGTTGGTGCTTCTCTGTCCTAAAGTAACATATTCCACCATCACTATCCTGTGGCTTCCCTCTTTGATGGGATCCCAAATGTATTACTGAGCTTCTAGTTTCATAAAAAGACACATAAAGCCAGATGACTTGTTTTGGAGGAAACAAAAGTAAGCAAGGAGCTTTGTAATTTATTCAAGAGTCCCAAAGCAACTTCCTTTCTCTCTGCACAATTGAGCTACAGTATTGCCTTCCTGCAACGAATGAGGAATGAAATTAAACAATAGTTCAAAACCAACTATAGTTTACCATACAAGCATGGTCCAAAATTTGTATTTCAAGGACCATTCAGCAAACTTCCCTTCCTTTTCTAATTGAAAACTTGTGTATGTATGTATGTATGTATGTATGTATGTATGTATGTATGTATGTAAGTATGTATATATGTGTGTATATGTATAGGACACTTCCAGGCCAGAAGCAGGCTTCTATCCCAATGTCTTCCAAAGCAGTTTGAAACTGACCCACTGCTGTTTTAATTTATGGCTAGCCTTTCTCTGCAGTTCCGCTCTGAATCAATAGGCCACTTGAGTTTCTGATAATGGAATAAAAATGTCTTCTCATCTCATCTCAAATAAACAGGAAATACAGTATATTGCTAGGAGATTTTCCCCACCTCCATGTTTTTCAATTAAATTTTGGGGATATATTTGCCTAGAAGTTTGGGGGTGGAGGGAAATCTGAGCGATTCCTATGATGGAAAAACCTATGCAAGGGAAGATTAATTGTAAACAAAAGATCTACATTGTATTTTATTCTGATTCCATTTTAAATTGTATTTTATCCAATTCCATTTTAAATTGTATTTTACTAAATTCCATTTTGAATTGTTTTTATCAAATTTTAACAACAATTTATTGCTGGAACTTTGCACTTTGATATGGCCCAAGGGCTAATCAATAAAGAATGTATTGTAAACAAAAGCACTAAAATCCTCCAAAGTTTCAGCTGCCTTGCTACCATTGATTTAAAAGCCACTGTTGAGTTGTAAAAGAATGCTAGCACATCAGCAGGTCTGAAAGAAAACAGTGCTTCTTCCAGTAACTCTGATGTGGTTGTATATTGCAGTACAGCTTCTGGATCGTTTGGGAAGTAGGGAAATAAAGCTTAAACAATGCACATAAGAAAAGACAAGCTGCAGGAATAAGATATTGAAATTTGGGGTAAGGGTGGAAAGAGAATAACTGCTTCAAGCTTAGGAGCCAGAAAATAAAATGGGGCAAGAATTCCTTTCCAACTGACAGGGAAGAAATACCGAAGAAAATACAGTTTCCAAAACAGAGGAGTTTGGAAACAAACCCAATCAACATATTGACAGGAAAGGGTGGTCAAGCCTTTTTAATGCCCTCGACTTACAACCACTATTGGAACCAGAATTTCTGTTGCTAAGCAAGGCAGCAGTTAAATGAGTCACGTCTAATGTTATGACTTTTTTGTCCAAGTTATTAACAAATAACTAAATTAAATTAAATTAAATTAAATAACTGTAGTTATTACATGAATCATGAGGCCTATTAGCAAATCTGGCTTCCTGATTACCAGGGAGAGAGGCATTGTATATTATGTGTGGTATAAGGAGGAGGAGAAGGAGGGGAGGGGGGAGAGGAGGAGGAGGAGGAGGAGGAGGAGGAGGAGGAGGAGGAGAAGGAAGAAGAAGAAGAAGAAGAAGAAGAAGAAGAAGAAGAAGAAGAAGAAGAAGAAGAAGAAGAAGAAGAAGAAGAAGAAGAAGAAGAAGAAGAAGAAGACTTGAGTACATCTAAAGCGAGAACAAAGTTTGCAGACAAACTAGATTTAGAAAATATTTCTCTGGAGATTGTCTTCCATCTGTAGGCTGATCAGTAGGGAGCTTCCTTTTTATTTCAGTAAACATGGCCCAATTCTTCAAGAAAATGAAAACTGTTTATCTCTCTCTTCTACATCCATCATCATCATTTCAGTCAGAATTAGAACTGAATTTAATGTTAGTTTTGCTATAAACTCAGAATCTGAGTGGGAATTAGTGGACTCCCTCTTCCATTAACAGGCTACAGCAGTGGTTCTCAACCTTTTCTTTACCATGGACCCCTTTGGCCCACAGATCATGGCCACGCCACCAAGACATCACTCAAGATTTAAATCATAACATTTCTTCAAGCCTTTGTGGACCCCCCGATGACATAATGCCTCCCCAGGGTACATGGAGGACAGGTTGAGAACCACTGGACTAAAGGATTTTACAACAACGCTTACATAAATTGCACATCCAAACTAACCCATGATTTTGTCAACCTAGTACATTAAACCCTAATTTTACCACAAAGTTAGTTCTGTGAGTTCACACGTGTGTGTGTGTGTGTGTGTGTGTGTAAAATAACTGCCTTCATTATTTTCTGAATAACTCAAATGGAAAATATGCTAATAATTCTTCAGCCTCCTATTTTCCCCACAACACCACTGTGAGGTGAGTTGGGCTGAGAAACAGTGAGTGGCCCAAAGTCACCCAGCCAGTTTTGAAACCCAAAATATGATTGCTGTCCATACTCCATATAAACTAGGAGAATACAACTTATGTTTGCCAGAGGTGATAAACGTCTAGCGCTCTTTTTAATCCATCCAATTATTTGAGGACTATGAGCTGCACAAATCCAAATAATCACTAGATGGCAAGAGAGATACAGGAAATGTTAGTTCACTGACTGGATCAAGATACCCAACAGTTCTTTCAGCATTGCCTCATGCTGAAAACCTCTGGCTTTCAGACACATTTCAGAAATAAGTATGGTGTTGCAGATGGCACCTTTTTATATGCAATCTCTTTGTGCCGATGAGTCTTTTGATCACTGTGTAGCACAAGATAAAAGAAAGAGGACTTCTCAGGCTGTCACTGTGCCTGTGGCTCACGTGGTCTGTTGTTAGTCAAATATAGAGTGAGTCTCTGTATTTAAGAGATCAAGGAACTTCCCCCTCCCCCTCTTTCCCCTCTTCAAGATGTAATTTAAATAAAACCGAGGCTTTCCTTTCTTATATATTTTAAAAGCTTATTGTTTCAATTTAGTATGGACAGGGTGGGCTGTCTACAACTCTATATTTAAAACACCAAATTATGAACATTTTATTTCCTTTTTATCAACGCATTCTGTTATCAGTATTCTTTTCAGCACTCTGCATATGTGCAGGAGTAGCTTTTTTTCTTTTCCTTTTAAATTTTACAACAAAACTTTATTGAAGTTCAAGGTATTAAAAAGTTTACAAAAAGCAAAATGTTAAAAGATTTACAAAAGTTTCTATAATAGAGCTTATGTCAACATATTTATGTATCATTCCTTGGCA
>CM019150.1:147859361-147869415 GCA_009733165.1 Naja naja
TTAAAAACCCAGAAGGGTTCCATTTGCCTTAAAGAAAAATTGATGCACAATTAGATAAAACTAATAGCCCAAGGGGTTTTAGAGCCCACTGACCACTCCAGGTGGGAGACACCCATAGTCACACCAGTCAAGGCTGATGGGTCTGTAGAATCGGGGAGACTACAAGGGGACATTGAACCATGCGCTACAAACAGAGCACATATCCAGTTCCAGTAGTGCATCATTTATTACATTCTCTTGGAGGGGAACAGTTTTGCCAAATTGACCTGGCCCAGGATCAACAGTTAACAGTTGATGATGCCACTGCAGAACCCCAAACCATTGTGACCCATAGTGGTGCTTTCAAATGCAAAAGGTTGCAATTTGGAATAAGCGTAGCACCTGGCATCTTCCAAAGCCTTATGGAAAGAATGTTACAAGGGTTGCCAGGGATGGTGCCCTATTTTGATGACATTTTAATTTCTGCTGAAAATGACACTCTGTTACACGAGAGACTCAGAGAAGTCTTGATCAGATTCAGAAAAGCGGGGTTAAAAGTCAAAGAAGAAAAATGCACACTTAGAACAGATAAAGTGGAATTCTTGGGTTACATGATCGATAAACATGGCATCCACCCCACAGAGGCCAAAGTTCAGGCAATCAAAGAAGCCCCCAGGCCAAAATGCAAAACAGATTTACAAGCATTCTTGGGACTCATTAACTTCTATCATGTTTCTACCTCAGAAGGCAACTATTGCAGAACCCCTACATAGGTTGCTAGACAAGAAATCTACATGGGTCTCGGGCAGGAAGGAACAAGCTGAATTTAATAATATCAAGAGACAAATCACGTCTGATTCTGTACTGAGACAGTTCTCTGAGAACTTGCCTGTTGTTCTGACTTGTGATGCCTCCCCTTTTGGAGGGGGGGGGGTTGAGCCACATGCTTCCCAGCGGAGGAAAGCTCTATTGCATTTTACTCTCGCACCTTGACTAAAGCAGAGAGGAACTACAGCCAACTGGACAAGGAAGCATTGGCAATTGTAGCAGCTGTCAAGAAATTCCATGAGTATCTATATGGGAGAACATTTACTGTTGTCACAGATCACAACCTCTTTTAGGCATTGTGGCAGGGGACAAACCAATGCCCACGATCCTGTCACCAAGAATGCTGAGATGGACTGAATTTCTTGCTGCTTATTCATACAAACTGAGCCACAGACCTGGTAAAGATATTGGGCATAGATGCTTTGACTTCCTTGCACACTTGAGTCGATCCCACTTCCTTCACACATTGAGGACCCTGTTCCTGAGACTCACACCTTTTTTCAAGAAACTGTTGCCCAGCTTCCAGTACATGCTGCTGAAATTGCCAGAGAGATTGCCAAAAGACACTTTATTGGTCCTGTTATAGGCTGGATTAAGAAAGGTTGGCCACTTCAAGATCTACCTCAACTTGCCCAACCTTTAAATCCAGGCAAACTGAATTATCTGTATTAAGAGGATGTATTTTAGTGGGGTAACAGGGTGGGTATTCCTGCAAACTACAAAAGGAGGTTTTGGAAATGTTACATGAGGCTCATCTGGGAATTGTCAGAATGAAGGGATTGGCCAGGAGTTATGTATGGTGGCCAGGTATTGACAAAATGGTTGCAAACTGGGTGCATCTTGTCCCAACTGTCAGGTACTCAGGCCTCAGGCCCTGCCCCACCGCGCCCCCCACAGGAATGGGAATGTCCTAGGAGCCCATGGTCCAGGATTCACATTGATTTTGCTGGCCCTACCAGAGGGCACACCTTCCTTATTATAGTAGATGCATATTCCAAATGGCTAGAGGTTATCCCTATGGCATCCACCACAACTGAAGCTGTCATCAAGCAGCTTAAAAAGCTTTTTGTTACCCACGGGTTACCTGATGTTCTTGTCTCTGACAATGGCCCTCAATTTACATCCAACCTTTTTGAATCCTATCTAGCACAACAGGGTATCAGACATGCCCTTACTGCCCCTGGGCACCCTTCGGCTAATGGCCGGGCTGAACGCATGGTACGTTTTACCAAGGAAAAACTTCAACAATTGGGTCCTGGGGACATCACTGAGAAAGTTGAAAAACTACTCAGTGTCCAGCATATCACTCCCAACCCCTCAACTAATTTAACCCCAGCTGAATTGTTGATGGGTAGGAAACTCAGCTCTCCCTTTGACCGCCTTCATCCCACTTACACACCCAACGCACCAATAGATTCCACTAGCAAAATTCGCACATTCACTGTGGGTGATTCTGTTTATGCTAAGAACCTTGTGGGTGAACCATTATGGATTCCTGCTGAGATAACTCAAATCACAGGCCCCAGGTTTTACAGCGTACAAACAGAGGATGGTGTTCTCTGGAGCAGGCACATTGATCAGTTAAGATCCAGATTACCTCAGGAGCATCGCCCTTGCTCCTCTCTGGTTCCCATACCTACTGCCTCTTCTAGGGGGGAAGGGGAGGTTTATGAGAGTAATCAGAAAGCAAGAATCAACCCCATGTGTAACACGCTAACACGACAGGAACCATCCCAAAACCTGTCACAGTACCAACAACCATTTTCACAAATGGAAGATTGCACATCACTACCTGACTTAGGTGCTGACATTGGGTTGGAGATGGATTGGGAGGAGAGACCAGGATGTAGTAACCAAACAGGTTCTACCATTACTAGAAGTCCTAGTAAGGAAATGTCAGCAGACACATTTCCTCTCTCACAGGGTGAGAACTTTAAAACATCTGAACACGTGAGGTCTCAACACACGTAAGAGCCCCACCTATTTAAAAGAATACATTAGATGGATTGGGGTTTGAGTGTGGACTGAACCTAGTGGGGAGGGGTGTTGTGTATGCAGGTTTGAAATCATTGGTTAAGTTTGAATTGTTCTTGTAAAGTGTTTGAAATGATTGGTTTAGAAAGTGTGGGAAAACCCTGCACTCTGATTGGCTGTCAGCTGCGGCTGCCAGCTATAAGTAGCAGCCGCAGCAAAGCCAGTTGGGTCCGTTCTGAGCTGTAGTCACTAATAAACAAAGAGCTTGAAGCACTCCGCGTCTGTCTCTTCATGCAAACTTAACACAAATCATACTATAAGCATGGGGATTCCTCGGGGCCAATATACAGTTCACATAATGGTTTCCACAGAAGGTAGCAGAAGATGACTTACAGAAAAAAGGGGCCAAATTCATTGGTTGGTGCTTCTCTGTCCTAAAGTAACATATTCCACCATCACTATCCTGTGGCTTCCCTCTTTGATGGGATCCCAAATGTATTACTGAGCTTCTAGTTTCATAAAAAGACACATAAAGCCAGATGACTTGTTTTGGAGGAAACAAAAGTAAGCAAGGAGCTTTGTAATTTATTCAAGAGTCCCAAAGCAACTTCCTTCTCTCTGCACAATTGAGCTACAGTATTGCCTTCCTGCAACGAATGAGGAATGAAATTAAACAATAGTTCAAAACCAACTATAGTTTACCATACAAGCATGGTCCAAAATTTGTATTTCAAGGACCATTCAGCAAACTTCCCTTCCTTTTCTAATTGAAAACTTCTTGTGTATGTATGTATGTATGTATGTATGTATGTATGTATGTATGTATGTATGTAAGTATGTATATATGTGTGTATATGTATAGGACACTTCCAGGCCAGAAGCAGGCTTCTATCCCAATGTCTTCCAAAGCAGTTTGAAACTGACCCACTGCTGTTTTAATTTATGGCTAGCCTTTCTCTGCAGTTCCGCTCTGAATCAATAGGCCACTTGAGTTTCTGATAATGGAATAAAAATGTCTTCTCATCTCATCTCAAATAAACAGGAAATACAGTATATTGCTAGGAGATTTTCCCCACCTCCATGTTTTTCAATTAAATTTTGGGATATATTTGCCTAGAAGTTTGGGGGTGGAGGAAATACATTGTATTTTATTCTGATTCCATTTTAAATTGTATTTTATCCAATTCCATTTTAAATTGTATTTTACTAAATTCCATTTTGAATTGTTTTTATCAAAAACAACAATTTATTGCTGGAACACTTTGATATGGCCCAAGCTAATTATTGTAAACAAAAGCACTAAAATCCTCCAAAGTTTCAGCTGCCTTGCTACCATTGATTTAAAAGCCACTGTTGAGTTGTAAAAGCAAAATGCTAGCACATCAGCAGGTCTGAAAGAAAACAGTGCTTCTTCCAGTAACTCTGATGTGGTTGTATATTGCAGTACAGCTTCTGGATCGTTTGGGAAGTAGGGGAAATAAAGCTTAAACAATGCACATAAGAAAAGACAAGCTGCAGGAATAAGATATTGAAATTTGGGGTAAGGGTAGTGGAAAGAGAATAACTGCTTCAAGCTTAGGAGCCAGAAAATAAAATGGGGCAAGAATTCCTTTCCAACTGACAGGGAAGAAATACCGAAGAAAATACAGTTTCCAAAAACAGAGGAGTTTGGAAACAAACCCACAATTGTGCAACATATTGACAGGAAAGGGTGGTCAAGCCTTTTTAATGTTACTCCTCGACTTACAACCACTATTGGAACCAGAATTTCTGTTGCTAAGCAAGGCAGCAGTTAAATGAGTCACTAATGTTATGACTTTTTTGGCCCGGTTATTAAGCAAATAACTAAATTAAATTAAATTAAATTAAATAACTGTAGTTATTACATGAATCATGAGGCCTATTAAGCAAATCTGGCTTCCCTGATTACCAGGGGAGAGAGGCATTGTGCATATTATTGTGGCATAAGGAGGAGGAGGAAGGGGAGGGGGGGAGGAGGGGGAGGAGGAGGAGGAGGAGGAGGAGGAGGAGGAGGAGGAGGAGGAGAAGAAGAAGAAGAAGAAGAAGAAGAAGAAGAAGAAGAAGAAGAAGAAGAAGAAGAAGAAGAAGAAGAAGAAGAAGAAGAAGAAGAAGAAGAAGACTTGAGTACATCTAAAGCGTAGAACAAAGTTTGCAGACAAACTAGATTTAGAAAATATTTCTCTGGAGATTGTCCTTCCATCTGTAGGCTGATCAGTAAGGAGAGCTTCCTTTTTATTTCAGTAAACATGGCCCAATTCTTCAAGAAAAATGAAAACTGTTTATCTCTCTTCTTCTACATCCGTCATCATTTCAGTCAGAATTAGAACTGAATTTAATGTTAGTTTTGCTATAAACTCAGAATCTGAGTGGGAATTAGTGGACTCCCTCTTCCATTAACAGGCTACAGCAGTGGTTCTCAACCTTTTCTTTACCATGGACCCCTTTTGTGGCCACAGATCATGGCCACGGCCACCAAGACATCACTCAAGATTTAAATCATAACATTTCTTCAAGCCTTTGTGGACCCCCCTGCGATGACATAATGCCTCCCCAGGGTACATGGAGGACAGGTTGAGAACCACTGGACTAAAGGATTTTACAACAACGCTTACATAAATTGCACATCCAAACTAACCCATGATTTTGTCAACCTAGTACATTAAACCCTAATTTTACCACAAAGTTAGTTCTGTGAGTTCACACGTGTGTGTGTGTGTGTGTGTGTGTGTGTGTGTAAAATAACTGCCTTCATTATTTTCTGAATAACTCCAAATGGAAAATATGCCTAATAATTCTTCAGCCTCCTATTTTCCCCACAACACCACTGTGTGAGGTGAGTTGGGCTGAGAAACAGTGAGTGGCCCAAAGTCACCCAGCCAGTTTTTGGAAACCCAAAATATGATTGCTGTCCATACTCCGATATAAACTAGGAGAATACAACTTATGTTTGCCAGAGGTGATAAACGTCTAGCCGCTCTTTTAATCCATCCAATTATTTGAGGACTATGAGCTGCACAAATCCAAATAATCACTAGATGGCAACAGAGAGATACAGGAAATGTTAGTTCACTGACTGGATCAAGATACCCAACAGTTCTTTCAGCATTGCCTCATGCTGAAAACCTCTGGCTTTCCAGACACATTTCAGAAATAAGTATGGTGTTGCAGATGGCACCTTTTTATATGCAATCTCTTTGTGCCGATGAGTCTTTTTGATCACTGTGTAGCACAAGATAAAGGAAAGAGGACTTCTCAGGCTGTCACTGTGCCTGTGGCTCACGTGGTCTGTTGTTAGTCAAATATAGAGTGAGTCTCTGTATTTAAGAGATCAAGGGAACTTCCCCCCCCTCCCCCCTCTTCCCCCTCTCTCTTCAAGATGTAATTTAAATAAAACCGAGGCTTTCCTTTCTTATATATTTCTTTAAAAGCTTATTGTTTCAATTTAGTATGGACAGGGTGGGCTGTCTACAACTCTATATTTAAAACACCAAATTATGAACATTTTATTTCCTTTTTATCAACGCATTCTGTTATCAGTATTCTTTCAGCACTCTGCATATGTGCAGGAGTAGCTTTTTTTCTTTTTCCTTTTAAATTTTACAACAAAACTTTATTGAAGTTCAAGGTATTAAAAAGTTTACAAAAAGCAAAATGTTAAAAAGATTTACAAAAGTTTCTATAATAGAGCTTATGTCAACATATTTATGTATCATTCCTTGGCAGTACATTAAATATCATATATATGCATAGAATTTGACAGTTTTTTAAACATATTGTCTGTACTGATTCTCAATTCTTAATTAATGTTAATAAACAAAACTATATCATCTTTTAAGATCACTTTTCCTTTTAAGTGTCAATTTGATATTCCCTTATCTGTATATGCAGATTAGTGGCGTCTGGTTCGCCAGCTGCGCCCTTACCTGAGCCGAGATGCCCTATGGACAATCACTCATGCACTCGTCACTTCCTGAATCGACTGCTGCAACACTCTCTACATGGGACTGCCCTTGCGGACCACGGGAGGCTGCAGCTGGTGCAGAATGCGTCGGGCTGTGATGGGAGTGTCCCGATACTCCCATGTTACACCCCTCCTGCGCGACCTGCATTGGTTGCCGGTTGCCTTCTGGGTGAGATTCAAGGTATTAGTGACAACATATAAAGTCCTACATGGCTTGGGTCCGGGTACTTATGGAACGTCTCCTGCTGGCATCACCTCCGATCACCCTGTACGCTCCCACAGGCAGGGCCTCCTTGTGGTACCATCGGCCAGACATTGTCGGCTGGCGGTGCCCAGGGTAGGGCCTTCTCTGTGGGAGTACCCACCCTGTGGAATCAACTCCCTTGGACCTTCGTTTGCCCCTGATCTCCACTTCTTTCACGGGATCTGAAGACCTGGCTATTTCAGCAGGGCGGTCTGGACTGAACCAAAGGGGTGGGGTGGGGTTCTTTCATTTTTAAAGTAATTTTAATTGTTTTTAGTATTATTGGGCTTGTACTGTTTAATTATTTTTAAGTAAATTATTGTATTGTGTTTTATACTGTGAGCCACCCTGAGTCCTTAGGAGAGAGAGCAGCATACAAGTCTAATAAAATTATTATTATTATTATTATCATCATCATCATCATCATCATCATCATCAACATCATCATCATCATTATCTTAGGAGTACTTTTTCTAACGGGGCTGCTACTGAATGAATTATCTCCAACATGTGCTATGAAGAAAAGCCAGAGGATGTCTTTATCAGATTATTTTCTGTATAGTTGCAACCTTTCTAGAGTCAATGCAGAAAAACTGGAAAGAACTGCTTTCAGAATTCAGACCATCAGAACAGAAACCAGCCTGTGATGGAAATGCCATTCTTACACAAACATAATGCAAAGCCATGTGCTGCTTGAAAATAAATGTACCCCAGAGTCAGGGAATTTAGAATTATGGTCCCCCAAACAACTATGAGGCAGCATACTGAGGCTTTTTTTTGTTTCCCATAGTAACATTATGGCTCAGCACATGGATGAGTTATGAACCCAATGAGATCTAGCATCCTGCATTCTTTGGTTTGATTTTTTAATACAGGTAGTTTAGCATGGATATTTAGCACACACACTCACCTTTCATGCCTGAGAAGGAGGCTGCGGATGCACAAAGCGCCTTTCCTGCAGATTAGGGAGTACAGTTACACAGGGTTTTCCCTCTGGCCTCATTAAAGGGCTCTCCTTCAGCTTCCTTGCCTCTCCCACCAAGCATTGCAGTCAATGGGAGAAACAGTTCCCAATTCTCCCTTGGTGTGGTGTAGAGCAGAGGTGGTATTCAGCAGGTTCTGACCAGTTCTGGAGAACCGGTAGCGAAATTTTGAGTAGTTCGGAGAATCGGCAACGCCACCTCTGACTGGCCCAGCCCCATCTATTCTCTGCCTCCAAGTCCCAGCTGATCGGCTGGGTCTTCTTTTGTTGCCCTGCACAGGAGAATAGAGCTGGAAAGCAGGTTAATGGGATGGGAGGGAATGGGATTATGCAGTAACCTTCCACCAGGAGTGGGGAGGGGATGAGGATTTTACTGTATCCTTCCCCTGCCATGCCCGCCACGCCACGCCATGCCCCAAGCCACACCCACAGAACCGTTAGTAAAAAATTGAATCCCACCACTGATATGGAGTGGAGAAGGCAGAATGTGGGCCTCAGCCACTTTTCAAGTCAAAGGACAGATTACTGCACTAATGTGCTGACTGGCATGAAGCCCTGTTAGGCCTGGGTATTTTATTTATTGTTGGCAATGGTTAGCTCAATTTCAGTAGCAGAGAGTAGTAGCAGAATCAGTGTCACTCAGTGCAGAGAACTCTTAGTAAGGTTATTTAATAGGAACAAGAAATTCAGTTTAAACCACAGAGGGAAGGGGTGGCTGTTTTAAACTTATCAGCTGTTGAGAGGCTTCAGATCGCCTCAGCACCTAATTTGGAGCCTTTTTAAATTGTAGCTCCCCCGCCCCCACAATCTTACTAGGGAGCTATAACTAAAAGTGGATTCCACTTTTACTGAGTTATGGTTTGTTTAGCTCTGGCTGACGGAACAAATCACATTACGGATTTAGAATGATGGTTGAATCCAGTCAACAGATATTTCTGTGTTGCCGGTGTTTTCACTCTCGTAACTTTAAAGGCAGTATGATTGTCTTCTGCTCTCCCAACATAAATTGAGTGGTAAAGGTGCTGTAGCAGACTGAATTCCCTCAATCGTTTTCATATAAGCAGGAAAGGAACGGAAGAGGAGGAGGCATAAAACATCAAAAGTATGTCCCCTCGTGAAGACCAAAAGGGGTCAGCTTTATCCATGTTTGTTTTGTCTGAATCATCAAGTGTATCCTTGGAAAATAATTGGCTTGCATGCCCTTCAAAGAACTCAGGAGGAAAATGAAGGCATAGGACAGCGATGGCTAACCTTTTCGGCTCCTGTGCCGAAAATTGTGCTTGTGCTCACTCGCATGTCATGCATGCCAGCACCCAGAAGGCAATGTGGGGGGGCCCACACTCCCTGCACATGCATGCGTGACCCCCATGTGCACACAGCGACTCTGTCCATGTCGCGCGATTCCTGCGCATGCCGTGCACATGCACATGAGACTCCCGCGTGCCCTGGTGTGTCTGCACATGCACGCACATCTCCCGCCCTCCCCATGCATGCGCACTAGATACCGAACAATGTGCAGTGGGGCTCTTCCAGGTGACCTCTCTCATGTGCTGGCAGAAGTGGCTCTGCATGCCACTTCTGGCACATGTGCTATAGGTTTGCCATCACAGGCATAGGATATATATTTTTTAAAGCCTAGGTTTAAATTATTCTTAATGGTAAACTGGAAAGAAATCAATTTGATACCGAGAGCAGGAGATCTGGAGTGTGTTCAAAGTGGCAGAGAAAGCATGTGGATTTTGATCTTGAATCATTTTCCCCTTCTCTCTGCTTTGTGTAGCATTTTGTCTTAGGAAGAATTCTGGAGAGCACAAACTGCAAGAGAGTTTTGTGATCTTCAGTGGTCTAGGTAGACCTTGATTTAAACTAAAGGCGTTTTAATCTCTAGCACATTCAATCATGACTGATTCTCTGAGATTGCCTGGACAAATCCCTGAAATTTTCTTCACAACATTTTTCACACTGCCTCCTTCCTAGGTAGAGTTGAGAAAGTGACTGGCCCAAAGTTACCTAGCTGGTTTCATACCAAAGGTGGGACTAGAACTCACAGCTTCCTGGTTTCTAG